>CM051236.1:507930477-507937977 GCA_027917425.1 Gastrophryne carolinensis | reverse complement strand
CTCTCGTATACCTGAGAAAGGGGGTTGGCTCGAGTGCCACTGACCTGAAATTTTCTCTGCTGGCTTTCACAGGACTAACTCCTCCAAAGCAGAACCAGAGCGTCCAGATTGATTCGCTTGTGTACAGTCTAAAAAGAATTAAATTCTAAAATTATATATAACTCAACTTTAACGGAACGTTTTATATTTTCCTGAAGTTTAGCTTCGTTCCTTCTGTTAGAAACAGATTTGCACATAATTATTACTCTGTTAGGTGACTTGTTAGGTGCCGACTGTAACTCTATAATTTTTAGGCAGCACGGCAGTGTTCAGCTGACTCATTACTTCCACTCCCAATGTTTTCCAACCATGAAGCTGTGGAAATGACTAAATAACTTCTTACGCTTAAAGTGGACCAACAGTCAAAAATGACTTAAAGTGCAGCAAAACCCAGCACGATCAGCCTGGGAATTTATAAGATGGATTCCCTCCTCCCGGGGCATCCAAAATCGGGATGCCCCAATGTGTGAACCCCCCCCCCCCAGGTCATCAAAACCAACGGGTCCAAAATACAGGCAATTCAATAAGGAACTAAAATCGACCTTCACACAGCTGGTTCCACCCTCCAAAAAAGGTAATTGGAGGAAGACAGGGGCTGCCCTGCCTCACTACCGGCTTTAAGGTGGCTTTAAAGTGCACCAAAACCCAGCACAATCGGCCTGGGAATCTATAGATTCCCAGGACGATTGATTTCCTCCCCCCGGGGCCCGCTATGTGGTCACCCTGTACACTTACCTTGCTTCCTGGTCCAACGGCGCATCCCACTATCCCTCTAGCAGCGCGCTTGCACGTGCCAGGAATTTGTGAATGGCCGGCGCGGGCACGCTCACTGTTAGAGGGAAGCGGAGGATACGGCCTTCAGCACCCCTCCGAGCATGGTGATTGGACGAGCGCCCGCATATGTGCCGTAGGACCGGGAAGAGATGAGTTGCACTCAACGATCTGGGGGGTTTCACACAGCGGGGCATCGGGGGAAGGACCAAAACCCAGGATTTTGGAAGTGAATGGGGCGACCTGGGGGGTTTCACACAGCGGGGCATCCCGATTTTGGATCCTCTGGTGGGAGGGAATTGATAGAGCTTACAGTGCAATGTGATGTGTGCATCACACTATGGGATGAAAAAGACTCCTGTAAAGACTGTAAAGATTGTCTCCTCTGTATAATATTATTTTACTATTCTGATTCCGATTCTATATTGTGCCATGAAGATGGCACCATGAAATCCTGCCTCAGCAATAGGTATTGTTTTTTTCTAACACCTAATTTCCTCTGTAAATCTTATTGTAGCTTAGTTTACATTTTTATTGCGTTCTCTCCTTGAAGTGGAACTAAAGCTATACTTGTGACATCATACTCTGGATAAAGCAGCGGTTTTAGTTTAAGCGTGCTTAAGCCATGCTCTGCCTTTTCCTGGTACAGGCTGCCAGCAGGTGCTGGGAATTGCAGTTCCCCAGGCTCGGGCTGATGCAGGTTGGGCACGGCCACACTTATCGGTAGCGCATTAGCTCGTTACTGCCTGACATCACCCCCTCTCTGCGCGTCTGGGGAATGGAAGTGAATAACCAGAACCTTTCCTCGTCTGCCCTTTAAAAGCCGCCTTGTAATGTCCGAACGCTGATATCACTTTCCAGACATGTGGCCCTGGAGGGATGTTTATGAGAAATAAGCCAGGCAAACCTTCTCTCCCTCTCGTTCTGCCACTGCCGTGAAGTCAGCTATTACATGCCAGCCAGGGCTTAAAGTGGACCAAAACCCACGGTGATCGGCCCGTGAAACTTTAAGATCGATTCCCTCTCCCGGGGCATCCAAAACCGTGATGCCCCGCTGTGTATAACTCCGCAGGTCGCCCATACACTTACCTTCTTTTTCCGGTCCAATGGCGCATGCGCGAGCCGCGGCCGCATCCTCGCTATCCCTCTAGCAGGGCCCTTGCCCCTGCCAGGCATTTGTGAATGGCCGGCACGGGCATGTTCCCTGTTAGAGGGTAGCAGGGGATGCATCCGTCAGCGCTTAGAGATGCTTGATTAGAGCGCACTGATTGGACGCACTTCCCTTAGGACCGGGAAGAGGTGAGTTTGTTTCCGCGACCTGGGGGCAAGGACCAAAACCCACTATAGTCAAAATCCTGGGTTTGGTCCACTTTAATGAGGACCTCAACCCGCCTGTACAACTCTCCTGAGCTATAGGGACTTGAAATGAAACTAGAACATAATACTCACCCACACCGCTAAAACTGGTTACCTGAGGGTCAAAATAATGCTGCAGGAATGGAACCTAACCTACCAACATCACTCTGTCTCACAGGGGACAGGAAAAAGCTGTAGTTAAAGCAAAAGAAAACCCAAGCAATCCGGACCTTGAGTCTAAAAGATTCCAGGGCCGACCACTGGCCTCGCCTTGGGTATCATAAATCAGGATGCCTCACTATGTCCTACCATCCCAGGTCCCAGCAAAACTCCGCTTTTTTGGAGGAGCCTTCGGGAAACTAAACAATAGTGAGCGAGAGGGGCTGGATCGTCAGCATATCAGGGATGAGGCACGCTCCCGCCATTCAAAATAGGCTTGGGGCAATAGTGCGCCTTCGTCTGGGGATGCACCTGCATTCGCTCCAGATTGCCGAGCGCAGAGCTGTTTGCTGTGCATTAATATGCACAGCAAATGGCTCTGATTGGTCGACAGCCCGCACATGTGCCGTGGGACTGGGGGATGTGGGCACACTACCTTTAGGGGGAAGCAGGGGATGCGGCCGCCAGAGCGCTCGGAGCAGTTGTCCTTAGACCAAGGCTTACACAACGTGACGTCAGTGGCTCGGAGCGCGCTGATTGGACAAGCGAGCGTCGTATGACCGGGAAGAGGTGAGTTGGCATCGGCGAGCTCGGGGGTTTCACACAGCGATCAGGGTGCCCTGGGGGGAAAGACCAAAACCCAGGATTTTGAATATCCACTTTAATGATCACCAGGAGGCTGATGATGTTTTTGCTCAGCGGCTTGAAGCCCAGGGAGCCCGAGTGAGTTAAACTTCTCCTTTCCATTTGTCACTGACAGGGGCAGACTGGCCATAGTGAGATCCGGGACAATGCCTGGTAGGCTGAACTGCTTTAGAACCAGTTGGGCTGCTTCTTCTAACACCCACATTCAATCCCTGCCCCCTTAGTCTCCCTCTCAGCCCCCTGTACCCAGCCCCACTGTACCCACAAAGCCAAGGAACCTCAGCCCCCAATGCTATAGCCAGAGGAGTAGCTAGGCTTTCTGGTACCCGGGGCAAAGATTCAAAATGGCGCCCCCAACCTGTTCTCAGGCCCCCCTTTGGTGCCCACCTGACCTGCTGCTCCCAGGTCAAGTGCCTCCCCCTGTTCCCCCCTAGCTACGCCCCTGGCTATAGCCCCGGCTTCATGGTTGGGGGGGCCTAAGCAGGGATGTCTTGGGCCGGCCAGGGCCTGGTAAAATCCAGGGCTGATTTTTTGGCCCCAGTCCGTCACTGATCACTGTAAAGTCCCTGCATGAATCTAGACTCCCTGGGCTTTTCTTACCCCCTTCTATGTGGACCTGCATCCACCCTGGGGGAATCCCGAATTATCTCCACTATAGAACTTATTTGCTCCTACCCTAAACACCTGACAGGCATGACAGGCAGGCGATGATGGTGGGGGCGCGTCCGTCGCAATGGCCCCCTTTAATCACGGCGGGTTAGCGCTCTCGTCTTGCTATTGATGGATGGCTCTGCACTCCATGATGAATGCCTTCATAAATATTGCTGCAGAATAATTGCCGCCCCTCGTGCAGGCACTCCGCACAAATTAGATTGCCTGTAATCACATCTCCTGACGCAGTCCCAGAGAGGAAGAGTCCCCAGCGCGTGCACGGGCCTAGGTGGAGGTAGAGACCCCCCCCCCCCCCCCAGGAGCTGCCAGGCCTTGTCCATCCAAAAAGACCAGATGCAACGTGACTGTGGATGACTCCAGGGGCCCTTTTGTGTTCCTGCCACTGTCACACTGCTACGCCAGCTCATTTAAAGGAGCAGTATCGCGAAATTTGCATTAAAAAAGATAAATAATTAAATAGCCACACAATAGCTTCTAACATGTGTATAAATAATCTGGCGATAGAAAAAGGAAAAAATATATGCCTTTCTTTTAAATTGTATAATGACAATGGCTCAGTCCATTTGCTGAATAGGGGGATCTGCTGGGTTGTATTTAGTGAGCTGCTTCATTTAGCCCACTGGTCTCCTAGCAACACTTTACCTCAGAGGCTGACACTGTAATCAGTGGTAACGGCTGTGTGTGTGTGAGGTGCTGCTTTTGTTATGAGACCAGGTGACTCAAATGTGTAAAATCTATACAAAATAAATTAAACTGACTGTAAACGACTGAAATTCTTCTTTGAATAACTGTGCAGGAAAATCTAAAGGTATTAAAGTGGAACAAAACCCTGAGTGGCCGACCCTGAAGTCTATAAGACCCGGCCATTGACCTTCCCCCTTGGGCATCCTAAATCAGGATGCCCACTGTGTGAAACGACCCCTGGATAACCACAGATCCCCCCATTTTTCTGGCACGCTCACGCAGATAGTTATTTAGACAGGCCGGGCGGCCAGGAAGGTTACTGCTCAGGCTCCCCATCTGCGTGCAAACAGCGCTGCGCTGATTGGATGAGAGCCCGCGCATGCGCTGTGGGACAGGGAAAGGTACGTTCTCACAGGCGAACTCTGGGATTTCACATATCGGGGCATCCCAAGTCGGGATGCCCCTAGGGGCACAAAACAAAACTCCAGATAGTGAAAATCCTGGGTTGGGCTTTGCTCAAAACGAACAAAGCTGAAAGAAAGATCATATGGAAAAATGTGTTGAGAAAAGAGAGAGAAAATGGTAAACTGAAAGATTCTGCAGCAGAGCCAACATGAAGGGAAAACTGTCAAAATCAGCTAAATGACTTCTAGAGCTTTTCTCTCTGTTTTAGATATATGAGTTCTGGCCAGGCAATGTTGCAATGTTGTTATCTTATGCTGGACGGCTGCCAGCACTGAACAGCTGATACTTTGATACATTGTTTCCCCCTCTCCTCAGTGTGGAACAGGCCAGAGTGTCGGGCTCCGACACTCAGCAGACATAAACATGAGCTATTAGTCTCCAGCTGCTCAACACAGACATCGTTTTTTTCTAAATTTGTAATTCTTACTCCAACACTTACCTACATTCAAAGTACCATTTAAATATGTCACCAAGAAAAATTTGCGATACTGCTCCTTTAAGTATCAATGGGGGGCCTGAGCAGGGGTGCGGCTGGACAGATGTTGTACATTAGTCTATTGTTTAATGGGGACCAAAACCGACCACGCCTCCTCATTGAGAGATAGATAGAAGATAGATTGTAACATTTAAAACAATATAAACACTTTAAATAGGCACGTGAATCATTTATTGCTGCAGATCTGCATGTTACACCTCAAAAAGGGACAAATGAGAACAACGAGGGACAGGGGACATGGACTCAAAAGTGGGAAAGTCCCTCCAAATCAGGGACACTTGGTAGGTATGGACTTGTAGTCTATGAGACTCCTGGGCCGACTGATTCCCTACCCCCAGGGTATCTTAAACTAGGATGCCCCGCTGTGTGAAACCCCCACAATTCTTACCTCTCTGCCGAGCCCACAGCGTAAGCGCCTGTATGCGGCCGTGCAAACCTGAAGGGTCGGGAGCGATGCTGCACACTACCGATGTGTGCAGCTGGGGATTCCATTCATCTTCTGATTGGATGAGCAGCTACACATGCGCCATTGGACTAAGGAGAGGTGAGTAGATTCGGTGAACGGGGGGTTCACACAACGGGGCATCCCAAATCAGGGTGACCCAGGCAGATAGACCAAAACCTGGGATAGTGAATATCCTTGGTTTTGGTTCACTTTACTATAATTGGGGGAGGGGTCTGAGTGGAGGGCGGATGTCCATCATGATGGACAGCCGCTTTAATTTTGGAAGAGTGTTGTCATTTAAAGTGGACCAAAACCCACGCCAATCGATTCCCTCCCCCGGGGCATCCAAAATTGGGATGCCCCCCTGTGTGAAACCCCCTAGATCGCCCCAGGCACTTACCTTGTCTTCCAGTGCAACGGCGCATGCGCGAGCCGCAGCTGCATCCCAGCTATCCCTCTAGCAGGGCGCGTGCCCGTGCCAGCCATTTGTGAGTGGCTGGCGCAAGCACGCTCCCTGTGAGAGGGAAGAGGAGGATTTTGACTATCCCGTGTTTTGGTCTTGTCCAAATGATTGCCGTCCCCCACTTTGCTCTAGATGTGTCACTTGAGGCAACCGTCTCACCTGGTCTCACTAACGTTGCTATAGAGTTGTTGTAAAGTGTTTTTTAGTTCAAGGCCAGAAACTTGAAACACACGCCCACAAGTGGAAGGTGTTTGGCTGTACAGGCACAGAGCTGGGAAATCCTGCTGAAGCAAACTAAGATAGATGCTGGACCACGTGCAAGGTAAGGAGTTTATTTTGTGCCTCAGCACAGTGATGTGGGAAGTTTGGGGGGGGGGGATTCTACACACTGAATTGGGGGGATTATCATGCTGCCTTTTATGGGGTGATTGGGGGAGATTCTGCACACTGCCTGTTATGGGGGGATTTGGGGGGATTCCGCACACTACCTTTTATAGAGGGATTAGGAGGATCATGCACACTGCCTGTTATGAGGTGATGGGGGGATTCTGCACACTCTCCGTTAAAGGAGGATTAGGGATAATGTGCCACACTGCCTGTTATAGGGGGATTGGGGGGATTCTGCGCACTGCCTAATATAAGAGGGTTTAGGAAGATTTCTGCACATTGCTTATTATGGGGTGATTGGGGGGAAGGATTCTGCACACTGCCTTTTATGGGGTGATTGGGGGGGAGGATTCTGCACACTGACTTTTATGAGGTGATTGGGGGGGGGGGATATTCTGCACACTGCCTGTTATGGGGTGATTAGGGAGTAGGTAGTCTGCACTCTGCATTTTATGGGGTGATTGGGGGAAGGATTCTGCACATTGCCTTTTATGGGGTGATTGGGGGGATTCTGCACACATAGGTCTGTTATGGGGTGATTGGAGGGGGGGATTCTGCACTCTGCCTTTTATGGGGTGATTGGGGGGACTCTGCACATTGTCTCTTATGGGGTGATTGGGGGGATTCTACCCACTGCTTGTTATGGGGTGATGGGGGGGCTCTTCTACTTCCTATTTTTAGGTTCTTGTTGGGAGGTTATTATAGCACATCATTTAGTTCAGAATGTATCCTTTTTTTTTATTTTCTTCCATTAATCCTGAGTTGTGTCTTATAGAGTGAAAATATGGTAGGTGTTGTGTCAAACTAAATTCCTTGTATGCAAATAAACTGATCTTGAGATCGCCCAGACCAATGACATAATGTAAAGCTTGTGATGTTGGCAACTAAAGGGTTTAATGATCAAAACTAAAAACGAAG